>JAWNOD010000377.1:0-10743 GCA_035046225.1 Drosophila pegasa
ATTAAAACCAATAAGAGATGGGCCTGAGCCGCTTCAGCGCAGCGCCAAGTCGCTTTGCCACCTTCGCAAAGCTCTAGCTCGGCCATTTCTTGTCCGATTTTTATCAAATCTGGTGCATTCGAAAGGTATGGAAGCCAGCTACAAAAAACTATATGTTTTTTTTGCTCTAGGACAAATACTTTTTAAGATATGCAATTAAAACCAATAAGAGATGGGCCTGAGCCGCTTCAGCGCAGCGCCAAGTCGTTTTGCCATTTTGCAAAGCTCTAGCTCCGCCATTTCTTGTCCGATTTTTATCAAATCTGGTGCATTCGAAAGGTATGGAAGCCAGCTACAAAAAACTATATGTTTTTTTGCTCTAGGACAAATACTTTTTAAGATATGCAATTAAAACCAATAAGAGATGGGCCTGAGCCGCTTCAGCGCAGCGCCAAGTCGCTTTGCCACCTTCGCAAAGCTCTAGCTCGGCCATTTCTTGTCCGATTTTTATCAAATCTGGTGCATTCGAAAGGTATGGAAGGCGTGGTAAGAGGGGTAGCCAGGTGTAAAGATGCGCTGACCCTCGCGCATGTGTGTCTCAGTGGCAGGCATGACATCGATGTTGAATGTGCCTAGAAATATTCGGAGCTCTTCTGAGCCTCTAGCTAGTAGACGTGCATTCCATAATCCGATTTTTATGACGGGCTGGTTCATTTTTGTTTTCGTAAAATAAGAACCTGCACTAGTTTTCGGAAGGCCTTGTTTGCTTCTACAGTCTCCTGTATCAGATGAAATAATTGGTCTATTCTCGAGTTGATCCATCGAATGGAATTTTCAAGTGAGTCCAATTTATCGCCAGCAATTAAGTTGTCAGATACGTTAGCATCTTGCTGAGACTGCATTACAACAGTTGGAACTTGTGGCTCATGACGTCAGCGTATGACAAGTCGCCTCTGACAGCTTGAGCCGGAATGAAACCATTTAAGGAGCTCATATTTTTGGTGGCTGGAAGCCTTGTAGTAGGCGTCACTTTTTTTAGTTTTTCAATTCTTACTGGGTCTTACAGTCTTTATACGATGCAGCATGTTCACCACCGCAGTTGGTACAGACGGAGTTGATGCTAGTGCAAAGTTGAGAGCCAGTTATGTGCGCACTTCCCACATATTGGGTCCCGAACGCAATAAAATTGCATTGTAGCAGTTCTTTCCTGCGCCGAGCTCGTTCCTCAGTGACTCTGTATCTGCCTAGCTGGGTTATTTTCAAGGCATCAGCAACTTTCGGGTGGAGATTTACAAAAAATATATTTTGCCTCGTTTTGAAGTTGATTGTCGACCTTTCTTGGGCAGTATATATTGAGGGCTTCAAGCCCATGCTCAGCAAAGGCATGCTCCATTTGCGCCTTAGGAACGTTCGTACCAGATTTTGAAATGCGGATACTGTAACTATTGCTACCAACACACGAATTAAGGGCTTATTACAAACTGTTGGTATTGCTAACATTTGGAACACAAATAGCTGGCGGTTTTTGGGACCAGCTTGAGGCTTGCCTATTGAATATAGGATATTGTTCGTAGTCGGATCTTTTGAATCTCCGTTAGAGACTTTTTCCGGCTCGTCTTGCTTCATAATATTGTCCGCTTCTGCTGCTAGGGCTGCAAAGCGATAGTTACTTAATGCAGACGAAGAAGGTGATGTAACTTTCGGTGCCATGTCAGAGTTCTTGCGCTTCATTTTGCGGACAGGTTGGGAGGCATTGACTGTTCCTTTGCGTTTCTTACTTACAGAATGATTTAATATTTGAAACGGGCATTTTACTTTTCGAGCTGGCCTTTGCGGTGAGTTGCTGCCCGCCAGAGTAGTTGAGCAATTGTTCGGTCCGAAATATAGAAAAGTCATCCCGTTTTTTTATTATAGATAACAATCGATCATTTGACTTCGTTTTTAAATCGTAACTCTGTAACCGTAAGAGCAAGATACTTCAGATTTGCGGTGTATGTTACTGTAAGGAATGCGCACATTTTGTCATTTTACGATTTTGGATACCGGCCCCCCTTTCCCCAAAATGTGCAAATTTCTCCAGAATATCAAATACTAGAGACTTGTGCTTTGGCAAATACAAACATATGTACCATCTAATAATACTCTGCAAGTTTCATTAACAAAGTCCAAGCAGAAAAAAAGTTATTCAACCATCAATTGCCCATAGTAATGCAGCCGCTGCGTCAACTGAGCAGCAAGCAGAGCGCGTGCCTACGCATAACTGTGTATGTATGTGTGTACGCATAGTTCGTTTATGTATTTGTGTGCGATATCCGCGATAATCACAAACACTGGAAAATTCAAATTATGCCTTTTTTGCTACCAACTTCAGATTTCTAAAAGGGTCAGCAGGTACCAAAAATATGTAACATTCCCACCCCTATGCCTACGCATAACTGTTTTTATACCCTGAGCCCATTGAAAATGGGAAATCAGGGTATAATGTTTTTGTTGGATGTATGTAACAGGCAGAAGGAGGCGTGGCAGACCCCATAAAGTATATATATTCTTGATCAGGACGACAAGAGAAATCGATTGGGCCATGTCCGTCTGTCCGTCCGTCCGTCCGTCTGTCCGTATGTTTGAACGCGTCGATTTCAGCCCGTCTAAGAGCTAGAGACTTGAATTTTTTTTGTAGGTCCGTGTATAGCACGCGCAGATCGAGTTTGTTTTAAAAAATCGATAACTATCCCCAATTAATTGTTATCGATTAAAAACAAAATCGATAAAATTATATCTCGTCCATCTTTTAAGCTAGAGACACCAAATTTTATATTTAGCTTTATATGTATTTTATGCAATTTCGAATTTTGTTACATTTTGGTTACCGGCCCCAAATTTCCCCCAATTGAAGTTCAGTCTCAAATATAGCCAAAATGCGAATGAGTTGGCACTTTTACAAAACTGACAAATATGCCCATGGAATATGTTGATCATATGCCGAAAATTTCATTGAAATCCGTTAAATAGCAAAAAAGTTATTAAACAAAACCTTTGGCTACTTTGCAAACTCACGTGGCAGCAGCGCCAAGCGAACGCACTTGCACACACACATACAAACGCTCGCATTCTAGTCGCTTCGAAGAATCGCAAATTACGTTTGAAGTTTGTTGAATTATTAGCTGCTGCTTTAGTTTACATTTGCCACAAATGCTTTAAACTTGAAATTTTTTTATAATTTTACGCTAAATATAAGTGTATTGGAAAACACAGGTTCGACGAGGCTCAGGGTATACCCTAGTCGGTTACGACCGACTAGAGTTTTTTTACTTGTTTAATGTGTGCATGCGTTACATGCAATGTATATATAAAAGAAGCTTAAAACGATTTTAGTAACAGCTCTTACAGGGTTCAGGGTATCTCTTAATCGAGCCGTCTCGATTAGAGCACTTACTTGCTATATCCTTAGCCCACTGAAAATGGGAAAGCAGTGTATTGTTTAAATGTATGTAACGGGCAGAAGGAAGCGTGGCACACCCCATAAAGTATATATATTCTTGATTAGGACGACAAGAGAAACAGTCCGTCCGTCCGTCTGTCCCTATGTTTGAATGCGCCGATCTTAGCCCCTAGAGCCCCTAGAGCTAGAGACTTGAAATTTTTTATGTGGGTCCGTGTATAGCATGCGCAGATCAAGTTTGTTCATAATATTCGATAACTATCCCCAATTAATTGCTATGGATTATAAACATAATCGAAATTCGGTCTCAAATTTCCACCCATTTTTAAAATTGAAGTTCAGCTTCAAATAGAGCCAAAAAGTGAATGATTTCGCACTTTTACTAAACTGACAAATATGCCCATAGAATATGTTGATCATATGCCGAAACTTTCATTGAAATCCGTTATATAGCAAAAAAATTATTAAGCAAAACGTTTGGCTACTTTTCAAAAACACGAGGCAGCAGCACTAAGCGAACGCACTTTTTCCATGCATGTGCACACACACATTCAAACGCGCGTACGCTTTCTATGCATGTGCACACACACATACAAACGCTCGCATTCTAGTCGATTCGAAGAATCGCAAATTACGTTTGAATTTTGTTGAATTATCAGCTGCTGTTTTAGTTTGCACCTGTTGGACCTGTGTTCAACGCCAGGCGACGCCTGAAATTTATTTAGTTTTTTTTTTTAATTTACTAAAAATTAGGTGGCGTTGTTGATAGAGGTGGTGCATGTTGCGTAGATGACGTAGTTTCAAATCTGCTAATGCCAGGCTATAATATATAAGTGTATTGAAAAACACAGATTCGACGGGGCTCAGGGTATCCCCTAGTCGGTCACGCCCGACTAGAGTTTTCTTACTTGTTTTTTATAGACATGAGCCAACTTTACAGGTTTCCTCTATAGGGTAATGTCTTCAAACAATTGTTGTTATCTAAGTTTGCTCTTAGAGAGTCCTTCATAATGTGCCTTTAGTTGTTAACACGTATGATATACATATATTCATTTTTTCATACATATACTTACTATTGTACTTTATTATTTATAGGAGAGCATCCTGCGGCTATGCATCATGGAAACTCTGTATCCTTACAGCCGCCGGAATTACTTTTACTAGTGCTACTTTCTTATGGATTAGTGTTTGCTTTAAAATCGGACACCCTGTTCATCCATGAAACTACCACCTACTACAATACATCTGCAATAACCAAAGCAAATCAACAACACTTAATAGTCCTGATCAAATGCCGAAGTCAGCAGCTTCAACTACCACTCCGAAATCAATTGGATAGCAACCATAAGCCAGAAAGTACATAGCTACCTGGGACAGCATGCGGGTGTATATATACAAGATTTTAATGTTTTGTAAGGGATCTGAATTAGTCTTGTGCGGCGGTATCACTGAATGAAATATCCGGACTAAATTCGCTAACATAGAAATGTTATCTATATTCCAAAAATACTATCTTACAATAGATATTAAATGTGGTAGTTAAAATCAAAGATGACGTTTGAAAATGGATCTAATTACATTACAAGTAAATTTAAAAAAACTTAAATAAAGTAAAGTAAATGTACTTGTAATGTAATTAGATCCGTTTATAAATATATATAACATATTTATATTTATTTATACACAAAAAAATATACCTAAATGTATATTTATTTATACACAAAAAAATATTTGTAAGAAACTCTACTAGTGTCATTTGTCCTCTTGTCATTACTTAAAATAATTAACAGATGTAAAATTTTTTAATATTTGGTTTACAATTTACTTAAAGTCAAATTGTTATCAGAAAAAATCTTGATAAGCAAGGAACTTACAGACTTCCACAGAAGTAACAAGTTAGTTTTAAATAAAATTACAATTAATAATTACAAGTTATAAGAAATAGTTTTCATTGGATAATCTAAATAAACTTTAACATATAGCATAAAAAATTAGCATGAACAACACGTTAAAGTATATACATAGTTTAGAGTATTTATAAAAATATAGATATGTACGCATACACACACAACCCGATAATAACATAATTTCCCTCTATTTATATGTGTGCTATAGCTTTTTTACAATTAGTAATTCAATGTAAACATATTCTTGAGCAACAGCTCAAAAAAAAAAACACTGATAAAGTCCGATAAGAATTATGTTAAGTGTTTTAATTATCATCTGCAGGTATTTATTAACTTCAATTGGACTTTTCTTTGGGATGCCAAAAAAGTTTATCATTTACTGAGTTTCTATAAGGATGCATCTATCACTTGTTTTTGAAAGATTCAAAATAAGTTAACGTTTCTTCTACAATACTGAAACTACTAAAATTAATTTAACGCCCTCATTTAGTTTTTATATCCTGAACCCATTGAAAATGGGAATTCAGGGTATAATGGTTTTGTTGGATGTATGTAACAGGCAGAAGGAGGCGTGGCAGACCCCATAAAGTATATATATTCTTAATCAGGACGACAAGAGAAATTGTTTAAGCCCTGTCCGTCTGTCCGTCCGTTCGTTCGTCCGTCAGTCCGTTCGTCCGTCCGTAGAAGCCCCAAGATCTCCTAAGCCACAAAAGCTAGAGACTTGAAATTTGACATGAATACTCGTGTATACCATACGCTTAACGAGTTTATCTTAAATTTTCGATATCCCATCATCCCATTTTCTTATTATCGATAACAATCGATAATTGGACTTTGTTTTTAAGCCTAACTCTGTAACCGTAAAAGCTAGATACTTCAGATTTGCGGTGTATGTTACTGTAATGAATGCACACATTTTGTCATTTTTAGATTTTGGATACCGGCCCCCATTTACCCAAAATTTGCCAATTTCCCCAAAAGCTGTATATCATATGTATAACATATGGTCCGTCTAACTATACTCTGAAAGTTGCATTAAGAAAGTCCAAGCAGAAAAAAAGTTATTCAACCATCAATTTCCCATAGTAATGCTCACATTGCAGCCCAAGCGCAGCCGCTGCGTAAACTGCGCAGTAAGCAGAGTGCGAGCTTACGCAGAACTGTGTATGTATGTGTGTACGCATAGTTCGTTTATGTATTTGTGTGCGATATCCGCGATAATCACAAACACTGGAAAATTCAAATTATGCCTTTTTTGCTACCAACTTCAGATTTCTAAAAGGGTCAGCAGGTACCAAAAATATGTAACATTCCCACCCCTATGCCTACGCATAACTGTTTTTATACCCTGAGCCCATTGAAAATGGGAAATCAGGGTATAATGTTTTTGTTGGATGTATGTAACAGGCAGAAGGAGGCGTGGCAGACCCCATAAAGTATATATATTCTTGATCAGGACGACAAGAGAAATCGATTGGGCCATGTCCGTCTGTCCGTCCGTCCGTCCGTCTGTCCGTATGTTTGAACGCGCCGATTTCAGCCCGTATAAGAGCTAGAAATTTTATATGTAGGTCCGTGTATAGAACACGCAGATCAAGTTTGTTTTAAAAAATCGATAACTATCCCCAATTAATTGTTATCGATTAAAAACAAAATCGATAAAATTATATCTCGTCCATCTTTTAAGCTAGAGACACCAAATTTTATATTTAGCTTTATATGTATTTTATGCAATTTCGAATTTTGTTACATTTTGGTTACCGGCCCCAAATTTCCCCCAATTGAAGTTCAGTCTCAAATATAGCCAAAATGCGAATGAGTTGGCACTTTTACAAAACTGACAAATATGCCCATGGAATATGTTGATCATATGCCGAAAATTTCATTGAAATCCGTTAAATAGCAAAAAAGTTATTAAACAAAACCTTTGGCTACTTTGCAAACTCACGTGGCAGCAGCGCCAAGCGAACGCACTTGCACACACACATACAAACGCTCGCATTCTAGTCGCTTCGAAGAATCGCAAATTACGTTTGAAGTTTGTTGAATTATTAGCTGCTGCTTTAGTTTACATTTGCCACAAATGCTTTAAACTTGAAATTTTTTTATAATTTTACGCTAAATATAAGTGTATTGGAAAACACAGGTTCGACGAGGCTCAGGGTATACCCTAGTCGGTTACGACCGACTAGAGTTTTTTTACTTGTTTAATGTGTGCATGCGTTACATGCAATGTATATATAAAAGAAGCTTAAAACGATTTTAGTAACAGCTCTTACAGGGTTCAGGGTATCTCTTAATCGAGCCGTCTCGATTAGAGCACTTACTTGCTATATCCTTAGCCCACTGAAAATGGGAAAGCAGTGTATTGTTTAAATGTATGTAACGGGCAGAAGGAAGCGTGGCACACCCCATAAAGTATATATATTCTTGATTAGGACGACAAGAGAAACAGTCCGTCCGTCCGTCTGTCCCTATGTTTGAATGCGCCGATCTTAGCCCCTAGAGCCCCTAGAGCTAGAGACTTGAAATTTTTTATGTGGGTCCGTGTATAGCATGCGCAGATCAAGTTTGTTCATAATATTCGATAACTATCCCCAATTAATTGCTATCGATTATAAACATAATCGAAATTCGGTCTCAAATTTCCACCCATTTTTAAAATTGAAGTTCAGCTTCAAATAGAGCCAAAAAGTGAATGATTTCGCACTTTTACTAAACTGACAAATATGCCCATAGAATATGTTGATCATATGCCGAAACTTTCATTGAAATCCGTTATATAGCAAAAAAATTATTAAGCAAAACGTTTGGCTACTTTTCAAAAACACGAGGCAGCAGCACTAAGCGAACGCACTTTTTCCATGCATGTGCACACACACATTCAAACGCGCGTACGCTTTCTATGCATGTGCACACACACATACAAACGCTCGCATTCTAGTCGATTCGAAGAATCGCAAATTACGTTTGAATTTTGTTGAATTATCAGCTGCTGTTTTAGTTTGCACCTGTTGGACCTGTGTTCAACGCCAGGCGACGCCTGAAATTTATTTAGTTTTTTTTTTTAATTTACTAAAAATTAGGTGGCGTTGTTGATAGAGGTGGTGCATGTTGCGTAGATGACGTAGTTTCAAATCTGCTAATGCCAGGCTATAATATATAAGTGTATTGAAAAACACAGATTCGACGGGGCTCAGGGTATCCCCTAGTCGGTCACGCCCGACTAGAGTTTTCTTACTTGTTTTTTATAGACATGAGCCAACTTTACAGGTTTCCTCTATAGGGTAATGTCTTCAAACAATTGTTGTTATCTAAGTTTGCTCTTAGAGAGTCCTTCATAATGTGCCTTTAGTTGTTAACACGTATGATATACATATATTCATTTTTTCATACATATACTTACTATTGTACTTTATTATTTATAGGAGAGCATCCTGCGGCTATGCATCATGGAAACTCTGTATCCTTACAGCCGCCGGAATTACTTTTACTAGTGCTACTTTCTTATGGATTAGTGTTTGCTTTAAAATCGGACACCCTGTTCATCCATGAAACTACCACCTACTACAATACATCTGCAATAACCAAAGCAAATCAACAACACTTAATAGTCCTGATCAAATGCCGAAGTCAGCAGCTTCAACTACCACTCCGAAATCAATTGGATAGCAACCATAAGCCAGAAAGTACATAGCTACCTGGGACAGCATGCGGGTGTATATATACAAGATTTTAATGTTTTGTAAGGGATCTGAATTAGTCTTGTGCGGCGGTATCACTGAATGAAATATCCGGACTAAATTCGCTAACATAGAAATGTTATCTATATTCCAAAAATACTATCTTACAATAGATATTAAATGTGGTAGTTAAAATCAAAGATGACGTTTGAAAATGGATCTAATTACATTACAAGTAAATTTAAAAAAACTTAAATAAAGTAAAGTAAATGTACTTGTAATGTAATTAGATCCGTTTATAAATATATATAACATATTTATATTTATTTATACACAAAAAAATATACCTAAATGTATATTTATTTATACACAAAAAAATATTTGTAAGAAACTCTACTAGTGTCATTTGTCCTCTTGTCATTACTTAAAATAATTAACAGATGTAAAATTTTTTAATATTTGGTTTACAATTTACTTAAAGTCAAATTGTTATCAGAAAAAATCTTGATAAGCAAGGAACTTACAGACTTCCACAGAAGTAACAAGTTAGTTTTAAATAAAATTACAATTAATAATTACAAGTTATAAGAAATAGTTTTCATTGGATAATCTAAATAAACTTTAACATATAGCATAAAAAATTAGCATGAACAACACGTTAAAGTATATACATAGTTTAGAGTATTTATAAAAATATAGATATGTACGCATACACACACAACCCGATAATAACATAATTTCCCTCTATTTATATGTGTGCTATAGCTTTTTTACAATTAGTAATTCAATGTAAACATATTCTTGAGCAACAGCTCAAAAAAAAAAAACACTGATAAAGTCCGATAAGAATTATGTTAAGTGTTTTAATTATCATCTGCAGGTATTTATTAACTTCAATTGGACTTTTCTTTGGGATGCCAAAAAAGTTTATCATTTACTGAGTTTCTATAAGGATGCATCTATCACTTGTTTTTGAAAGATTCAAAATAAGTTAACGTTTCTTCTACAATACTGAAACTACTAAAATTAATTTAACGCCCTCATTTAGTTTTTATATCCTGAACCCATTGAAAATGGGAATTCAGGGTATAATGGTTTTGTTGGATGTATGTAACAGGCAGAAGGAGGCGTGGCAGACCCCATAAAGTATATATATTCTTAATCAGGACGACAAGAGAAATTGTTTAAGCCCTGTCCGTCTGTCCGTCCGTTCGTTCGTCCGTCAGTCCGTTCGTCCGTCCGTAGAAGCCCCAAGATCTCCTAAGCCACAAAAGCTAGAGACTTGACATTTGACATGAATACTCGTGTATACCATACGCTTAACGAGTTTATCTTAAATTTTCGATATCCCATCATCCCATTTTCTTATTATCGATAACAATCGATAATTGGACTTTGTTTTTAAGCCTAACTCTGTAACCGTAAAAGCTAGATACTTCAGATTTGCGGTGTATGTTACTGTAATGAATGCACACATTTTGTCATTTTTAGATTTTGGATACCGGCCCCCATTTACCCAAAATTTGCCAATTTCCCCAAAAGCTGTATATCATATGTATAACATATGGTCCGTCTAACTATACTCTGAAAGTTGCATTAAGAAAGTCCAAGCAGAAAAAAAGTTATTCAACCATCAATTTCCCATAGAAATGCTCACATTGCAGCCCAAGCGCAGCCGCTGCGTAAACTGCGCAGTAAGCAGAGTGCGAGCTTACGCAGAACTGTGTATGTA